>JBAIAC010000414.1:0-2500 GCA_037349315.1 Chelydra serpentina
CCCTAACCCTAACCCTAACCCTAAGTATAACCCTAACCCTAAGTATAAACCTAACCCTAACCCTAACCCTAACCCTAAGTATAACCCTAACCCTAACCCTAACCCTAACCCTAACCCTAACCCTAAGCATAACCCTAACCCTAACCCTAACCCTAACCCTAAGTATAACCCTAACCCTAACCCTAACCCTAACCCTAACCCTAAGTATAACCCTAACCCTAACCCTAACCCTAACCCTAAGTATAACCCTAACCCTAACCCTAACCCACACCCTAACCCTAATCCACACCCTAACCCTAACCCTAACCCTAAGTATAACCCTAACCCTAACCCTAACCCTAACCCTAACCCTAACCCTAACCCTAACCCTAAGTATAACCCTAACCCTAACCCTAACCCTAACCCTAACCCTAACCCTAACCCTAAGTATAACCCTAACCCTAACCCTAAGTATAACCGTAACCCTAACCCTAACCCTAACCCTAACCCTAAGTATAACCCTAACCCTAACCCTAACCCTAACCCTAAGTATAACCCTAACCTTAACCCTAACCCTAACCCTAACCCTAACCTAAGTATAACCCTAACCCTAACCCTAACCCTAACCCTAACCCTAACCCTAACCCTAAGTATAACCCTAACCCTAACCCTAACCCTAACCCTAACCCTAAGTATAACCCTAACCCTAACCCTAACCCTAACCCTAACCCTAACCCTAACCCTAAGTATAACCCTAACCCTAACCCTAACCCTAACCCTAACCCTAACCCTAAGTATAACCCTAACCCTAACCCTAACCCTAACCCTAAGTATAACCCTAACCCTAACCCTAACCCTAACCCTAACCCTAAGTATAACCCTAACCCTAACCTAACCCTAACCCTAACTATAACCCTAACCCTAACCCTAACCCTAACCCTAACCCTAACCCTAACCCTAAGTATAACCCTAACCCTAACCCTAACCCTAACCCTAACCCTAACCCTAACCCTAAGTATAACCCTAACCCTAAGTATAAACCTAACCCTAACCCTAACCCTAACCCTAAGTATAACCCTAACCCTAACCCTAACCCTAACCCTAACCCTAACCCTAAGCATAACCCTAACCCTAACCCTAACCCTAACCCTAAGTATAACCCTAACCGTAACCCTAACCCTAACCCTAACCCTAAGTATAACCCTAACCCTAACCCTAACCCTAACCCTAAGTATAACCCTAACCCTAACCCTAACCCCACCCTAACCCTAACCCACACCCTAACCCTAACCCTAACCCTAAGTATAACCCTAACCCTAACCCTAACCCTAACCCTAACCCTAACCCTAACCCTAAGTATAACCCTAACCCTAACCCTAAGTATAACCCTAACCCTAACCCTAACCCTAACCCTAAGTATAACCCTAACCCTAACCCTAACCCCTAACCCTAAGTATAACCCTAACCTTAACCCTAACCCTAACCCTAACCCTAACCCTAAGTATAACCCTAACCCTAACCCTAAGTATAACCCTAACCCTAACCCTAACCCTAACCCTAACCCTAACCCTAACCCTAACCCTAAGTATAACCCTAACCCTAACCCTAACCCTAACCCTAACCCTAAGTATAACCCTAACCCTAAGCCTAACCCTAACCCTAACCCTAACCCTAAGTATAACCCTAACCCTAACCCTAACCCTAAGTATAACCCTAACCCTAACCCTAACCCTAACCCTAAGTATAACCCTAACCCTAACCCTAACCCTAACCCTAAGTATAACCCTAACCCTAACCCTAACCCTAAGTATAACCCTAACCCTAACCCTAACCCTAACCCTAACCCTAACCCTAACCCTAACCCTAAGTATAACCCTAACCCTAACCCTAACCCTAACCCTAACCCTAACCCTAAGTATAACCCTAACCCTAACCCTAACCCTAACCCTAACCCTAAGTATAACCCTAACCCTAACCCTAACCCTAACCCTAACCCTAACCCCAGGTATAACCCTAACCCTAACCCTAACCCTAACCCTAACCCTAAGTATAACCCTAACCCTAACCCTAACCCTAACCCTAACCCTAAGTATAACCCTAACCCTAACCCTAACCCTAACCCTAACCCTAAGTATAACCCTAACCCTAACCCTAACCCTAACCCTAACCCTAAGTATAACCCTAACCCTAACCCTAACCCTAACCCTAACCCTAACCCTAACCCTAACCCTAACCCTAACCCTAAGTATAACCCTAACCCTAACCCTAACCCTAACCCTAACCCTAACCCTAAGTTTAACCCTAACCCTAACCCTAACCCTAACCATAACCCTAACCCTAACCCTAACCCTAAGTATAACCCTAACCCTAACCCTAACCCTAACCCTAACCCTAACCCTAACCCTAAGTATAACCCTAACCCTAACCCTAACCCTAACCCTAAGTATAACCCTAACCCTAACCCTAACCCTAACCCTAACCCTAACCCTAACCCTAAGTATAACCCTAACCCTAACCCTAA
>JBAIAC010000414.1:20000-25000 GCA_037349315.1 Chelydra serpentina
AAACCCTAACCCTAACCCTAAGTATAACCCTAACCCTAACCCTAACCCTTACCCTAACCCTAACCCTAACCCTAAGTATAACCCTAACCCTAACCCTAACCCTAACCCTAACCCTAACCCTAAGTATAACCCTAACCCTAAGTATAACCCTTTCCCTAGCCCTAACCCTAACCCTAACCCTAACCCTAACCCTAACCCTAAGTATAACCCTAACCCTAACCCTAACCCTAACCCTAAGTATAACCCTAACCCTAACCCTAACCCTAACCCTAACCCTAACCCTAACCCTAATCCTAACCCTAACCCTAACCCTAACCCTAACCCTAACCCTAACCCTAACCCTAAGTATAACCCTAACCCTAACCCTAACCCTAACCCTAAGTATAACCCTAACCCTAACGCTAACCCTAACCCTAACCCTAACCCTAACCCTAACCCTAACCCTAAGTATAACCCTAACCCTAACCCTAACCCTAACCCTAACCCTAAGTATAACCCTAACCCTAACCCTAACCCTAACCCTAACCCTAACCCTAACCCTAAGTATAACCCTAACCCTAACCCTAAGTATAACCCTAACCCTAACCCTAACCCTAACCCTAACCCTAAGTATAACCCTAACCCTAACCCTAACCCTAATCCTAAGTATAACCCTAACCCTAACCCTAACCCTAACACTAACCCTAAGTATAACCCTAACCCTAACCCTAACCCTAACCCTAACCCTAAGTATAACCCTAACCCTAACCCTAACCCTAACCCTAAGTATAACCCTAACCCTAACCCTAACCCTAACCCTAACCCTAACCCTAACCCTAACCCTAAGTATAACCCTAACCCTAGCCCTAACCCTAACCCTAACCCTAACCCTAAGTATAACCCTAACCCTAACCCTAACCCTAACCCTAAGTATAACCCTAACCCTAACCCTAACCCTAACCCTAACCCTAACCCTAAGTATAACCCTAACCCTAACCCTAACCCTAACCCTAACCCTAAGTATAACCCTAACCCTAACCCTAACCCTAAGTATAACCCTAACCCTAACCCTAACCCTAACCCTAACCCTAACCCTAAGTATAACCCTAACCCTAACCCTAACCCTAACCCTAACTCTAACCCTAAGTATAACCCTAACCCTAACCCTAACCCTAACCCTAAGTATAACCCTAACCCTAACCCTAATCCTAACCCTAACCCTAACCCTAACCCTAACCCTAAGTATAACCCTAACCCTAACCCTTACCCTTACCCTAAGTATAACCCTAACCCTAACCCTAACCCTAAAGCTAACCCTAACCCTAAGTATAAACCTAACCCTAACCCTAACACTAAGTATAACCCTAACCCTAACCCTAACCCTAAGTATAACCCTAACCCTAACCCTAACCATAACCCTAACCCTAACCCTAAGTATAACGCTAACCCTAACCCTAAGTATAACCCTAACACTAACCCTAACCCTAATCCTAACCCTAACCCTAAGCATAACCCTAACCCTAACCCTAACCCTAACCCTAAGTATAACCCTAACCCTAACCCTAACCCTAACCCTCACCCTAACCCTAAACCCTCACCCTCACCCTAACCCTAAGTATAACCCTAAGTATAACCCTAACCCTAACCCTAACCATAACCATAAGTATAACCCTAACCCTAACCCTAACCCTAAGTATAACCCTAACCCTAACCCTAAGCCTAACCCTAACCCTAAGTATAACCCTAACCCTAACCCTAACCCTAACCCTAACCCTAAGTATAACCCTAAGTATAACCCTAACCCTAACCCTAACCCTAACCGTAACCCTAACCCTAACCCTAACCCTAACCCTAACCCTAAGTATAACCCTAACCCTAACCCTAACCCTAACCCTAAGTATAACCCTAACCCTAACCCTAACCCTAACCCTAACCCTAACCCTAACCCTAAGTATAACCCTAACCCTAAGTATAACCCTAACCCTAACCCTAACCCTAACCCTAACCCTAAGTATAACCCTAACCCTAACCCTAACCCTAACCCTAACCCTAAGTATAACCCTAACCCTAGCCCTAACCCTAACCCTAACCCTAACCCTAAGTATAACCCTAACCCTAACCCTAACCCTAACCCTAAGTATAACCCTAACCCTAACCCTAACCCTAACCCTAACCCTAACCCTAACCCTAACCCTAAGTATAACCCTAACCCTAACCCTAACCCTAACCCTAACCCTAAGTATAACCCTAACCCTAACCCTAACCCTAACCCTAAGTATAACCCTAACCCTAACCCTAACCCTAACCCTAACCCTAACCCTAACCCTAAGTATAACCCTAACCCTAACCCTAACCCTAACTCTAACCCTAAGTATAACCCTAACCCTAACCCTAACCCTAACCCTAAGTATAACCCTAACCCTAACCCTAATCCTAACCCTAACCCTAACCCTAACCCTAACCCTAACCCTAAGTATAACCCTAACCCTAACCCTTACCCTTACCCTAAGTATAACCCTAACCCTAACCCTAACCCTAAAGCTAACCCTAACCCTAAGTATAAACCTAACCCTAACCCTAACAATAAGTATAACCCTAACCCTAACCCTAACCCTAAGTATAACCCTAACCCTAACCCTAACCATAACCCTAACCCTAACCCTAAGTATAACCCTAACCCTAACCCTAAGTATAACCCTAACCCTAACCCTAACCCTAACCCTAACTCTAACCCTAAGTATAACCCTAACCCTAACCCTAACCCTAACCCTAAGTATAACCCTAACCCTAACCATAATCCTAACCCTAACCCTAACCCTAACCCTAACCCTAACCCTAAGTATAACCCTAACCCTAACACTTACCCTTACCCTAAGTATAACCCTAACCCTAACCCTAACCCTAAAGCTAACCCTAACCCTAAGTATAAACCTAACCCTAACCCTAACACTAAGTATAACCCTAACCCTAACCCTAACCCTAACCCTAAGTATAACCCTAACCCTAACCCTAACCATAACCCTAACCCTAACCCTAAGTATAACGCTAACCCTAACCCTAAGTATAACCCTAACACTAACCCTAACCCTAACCCTAACCCTAACCCTAAGCATAACCCTAACCCTAACCCTAACCCTAACCCTAAGTATAACCCTAACCCTAACCCTAACCCTAACCCTAACCCTCACCCTAACCCTAAACCCTCACCCTCACCCTAACCCTAAGTATAACCCTAAGTATAACCCTAACCCTAACCCTAACCCTAACCATAACCATAAGTATAACCCTAACCCTAACCCTAACCCTAAATATAACCCTAACCCTAACCCTAAGCCTAACCCTAACCCTAAGTATAACCCTAACCCTAACCCTAACCCTAACCCTAACCCTAACCCTAAGTATAACCCTAACCCTAACCCTAAGTATAACCCTAACCCTAACCCTAACCCTAACCCTAACCCTAAGTATAACCCTAACCCTAACCCTAACCCTAACCCAAACCCTAACCCTAACCCTAAGTATAACCCTAACCCTAACCCTAACCCTTACCCTAACCCTAACCCTAACCCTAAGTATAACCCTAACCCTAACCCTAACCCTAACCCTAACCCTAACCCTAAGTATAACCCTAACCCTAAGTATAACCCTTTCCCTAGCCCTAACCCTAACCCTAACCCTAACCCTAACCCTAACCCTAAGTATAACCCTAACCCTAACCCTAACCCTAACCCTAAGTATAACCCTAACCCTAACCCTAACCCTAACCCTAACCCTAATCCTAACCCTAACCCTAACCCTAACCCTAACCCTAACCCTAACCCTAACCCTAAGTATAACCCTAACCCTAACCCTAACCCTAACCCTAAGTATAACCCTAACCCTAACGCTAACCCTAACCCTAACCCTAACCCTAACCCTAACCCTAACCCTAAGTATAACCCTAACCCTAACCCTAACCCTAAGTATAACCCTAACCCTAACCCTAACCCTAACCCTAACCCTAACCCTAACCCTAAGTATAACCCTAACCCTAACCCTAAGTATAACCCTAACCCTAACCCTAACCCTAACCCTAACCCTAACCCTAAGTATAACCCTAACCCTAACCCTAACCCTAATCCTAAGTATAACCCTAACCCTAACCCTAACCCTAACACTAACCCTAAGTATAACCCTAACCCTAACCCTAACCCTAACCCTAACCCTAAGTATAACCCTAACCCTAACCCTAACCCTAACCCTAAGTATAACCCTAACCCTAACCCTAACCCTAACCCTAACCCTAACCCTAAGTATAACCCTAACCCTAGCCCTAACCCTAACCCTAACCCTAACCCTAAGTATAACCCTAACCCTAACCCTAACCCTAACCCTAAGTATAACCCTAACCCTAACCCTAACCCTAACCCTAACCCTAACCCTAAGTATAACCCTAACCCTAACCCTAACCCTAACCCTAACCCTAAGTATAACCCTAACCCTAACCCTAACCCTAACCCTAACCCTAAGTATAACCCTAACCCTAACCCTAACCCTAACCCTAACCCTAACCCTAACCCTAACCCTAACCCTAACTCTAACCCTAAGTATAACCCTAACCCTAACCCTAACCCTAACCCTAAGTATAACCCTAACCCTAACCCTAATCCTAACCCTAACCCTAACCCTAACCCTAAGTATAACCCTAACCCTAACCCTTACCCTTACCCTAAGTATAACCCTAACCCTAACCCTAACCCTAAAGCTAACCCTAACCCTAAGTATAAACCTAACCCTAACCCTAACACTAAGTATAACCCTAACCCTAACCCTAACCCTAACCCTAAGTATAACCCTAACCCTAACCCTAACCATAACCCTAACCCTAACCCTAAGTATAACGCTAACCCTAACCCTAAGTATAACCCTAACACTAACCCTAACCCTAACCCTAACCCTAACCCTAAGCATAACCCTAACCCTAACCCTAACCCTAACCCTAAGTATAACCCTAACCCTAACCCTAACCCTAACCCTCACCC
>JBAIAC010000414.1:45000-47500 GCA_037349315.1 Chelydra serpentina
TAACCCTAACCTAACCCTAACCCTAACCTAAGTATAACCCTAAGTATAACCCTAACCCTAACCCTAAACCTAACCGTAACCCTAACCCTAACCCTAACCCCTAACCCTAAGTATAACCCCTAACCTAACCCTAACCCTAACCCTAACCCTAACCCTAAGTATAACCCTAACCCTAACCCTAACCCTTACCCTAACCCTACCCTAACCCTAACCCTAAGTATAACCCTAACCCTAACCCTAACCCTAACCCTAACCCTAAGTATAACCCTAACCCTAACCCTAACCCTAAGTATAACCCTTACCCTAGCCCTAACCCTAACCCTAACCCTAACCCTAACCCTAACCCTAAGTATAACCCTAACCCTAACCCTAACCCTAAGTATAACCCTAACCCTAACCGTAACCCTAACCCTAACCCTAACCCTAACCCTAAGCATAACCCTAACCCTAACCCTAACCCTAACCCTAACCCTAATCCTAACCCTAACCCTAACCCTAACCCTAACCCTAAGTATAACCCTAACCCTAACCCTAACCCTTACCCTAACCCTAACCCTAACCCTAACCCTAACCCTAAGTATAACCCTAACCCTAACCCTAACCCTAACCCTAACCCTAAGTATAACCCTAACCCTAACCCTAACCCTAACCCTAACCCTAAGTATAACCCTAACCCTAACCCTAAGTATAACCCTAACCCTAACCCTAACCCTAAACCTAACCCTAACCGTAAGTATAACCCTAACCCTAACCCTAACCCTAACCCTAACCCTAACCCTAAGTATAACCCTAACCCTAACCCTAACCCTAACCCAAACCCTAAGTTAACCCTAACCCTAACCCTAACCGTAACCCTAACCCTAACCCTAACCCTAACCCTAACTCTAACCCTAACCCTAACACTAACCCTAACCCTTACCCTAAGTATAACCCTAACCCTAACCCTAACCCTAACCCTAACCCTAAGTATAACCCTAACCCTAACCCTAACCCTAACCCTAACCCTAACCCTAAGTATAACCCTAAGTATAACCCTAACCCTAACCCTAACCCTAACCGTAAACCTAACCCTAACCCTAACCCTAACCCTAAGTATAACCCTAACCCTAACCCTAACCCTAACCCTAAGTATAACCCTAACCCTAACCCTAACCCTAAACCCTAAACTTACCCTAACCCTAACCACCCTAAGTATAACCCTAACCCTAACCCTTACCCTAACCCTAACCCTAACCCTAAGTATGACCCTAACCCTAACCCTAACCCTAACCCTAAGTATAACCCTAACCCTAAACCTAACCCTAAGTATAACCCTTACCTTAGCCCTAACCCTAACCCTAACCCTAACCCTAAGTATAACCCTAACCCTAACCCTAACCCTAACCCTAAGTATAACCCTAACACTAACCGTAACCCTAACCCTAACCCTAACCCTAACCCTAACCCTAACCCTAACCCTAACCCTAAGTATAACCCTAACCCTAACACTAACACTAACCCTAACCCTAATCCTAACCCTAACCCTAACCCTAACCCTAACCCTAACCCTAAGTATAACCCTAACCCTAACCCTAACCCTAACCCTAACCCTAACCCTAACCCTAACCCTAAGTATAACCCTAACCCTAACCCTAAGTATAACCCTAACCCTAACCCTAACCCTAACCCTAAGTATAACCCTAACCCTAACCCTAACCCTAACCCTAACCCTAACCCTAACCCTAAGTATAACCTAACCCTAACCCTAACCCTAACCTAACCCTAAGTATAACCCTAACCCTAACCCTAACCCTAACCCTAAGTATAACCCTAACCCTAACCCTAACCGTAACCCTAACCCTAACCCTAACCCTAACCCTAACTCTAACCCTAATCTAACCCTAACCCTAACCCTAAGTATAACCCTAACCCTAACCCTAACCCTAACCCTAACCCTAACCCTAAGTATAACCCTAACCCTAACCCTAACCCTAACCCTAACCCTAAGTATAACCCTAACCCTAACCCTAACCCTAAGTATAACCCTAACCCTAACCCTAACCCTAACCCTAAGTATAACCCTAACACTAACCGTAACCCTAATCCTAACACTAACCCTAACCCTAACCCTAACCCTAACCCTAAGTATAACCCTAACCCTAACACTAACACTAACCCTAACCCTAATCCTAACCCTAACCCTAACCCTAACCCTAACCCTAACCCTAAGTATAACCCTAACCCTAACCCTAAGTATAACCCTAACCCTAACCCTAACCCTAACCCTAACCCTAAGTATAACCCTAACCCTAACCCTAACCCTAACCCTAACCCTAAGTATAACCCTAACCCTAACCCTAACCCTAACCCTAAGTATAACCCTAACACTAACCGTAACCCTAACCCTAACCCTAACCCTAACCCTAACCCTAACCCTAAGTATAACCCTAACCCTAACACTAACACTAACCCTAACCCTAATCCTAACCCTAACCCTAACCCTAACCCTAACCCTAACCCT
>JBAIAC010000414.1:107500-115000 GCA_037349315.1 Chelydra serpentina
TAAACCTAACCCTAACCCTAACCCTAACCCTAACCCTAACCCTAAGTATAACCCTAACCCTAACCCTAACCCTAACCCTAAGTATAACCCTAACCCTAACCCTAACCCTAAGTATAACCCTAACCCTAAGTATAACCCTAACCCTAACACTAAGTATAACCCTAACCCTAAGTATAACCCTAACCCTAACCCTAACCCTAAGTATAACCCTAACCCTAACCCTAACCCTAAGTATAAACCTAACCCTAACCCTAACCCTAACCCTAACCCTAACCCTAACAGTAAACCTAACCCTAACCCTAACCCTAACCCTAACCCTAACGCTAACCCTAACCCTAACCCTAACCCTAACCCTAAATCTAACCCTAACCCTAACCCTAACCCTAAATCTAACCCTAACCCTAACCCTAACCCAAACCCTAAGTCTAACCCTAACCCTAACCCTAACCCTTAGCCTAACCATAACCCTTAGTATAACCCTAACCCTAACCCTAACCCTACCCTAACCCTGACTGTAACCCTAACCCTAAGTATAACCCTAACCCTAACCCTGACCCTGACCCTGACACTAAAACTAACCCTAACCCTAACCCTAACCCTTAGTCTAACCCTAACCCTAACCCTAACCCTAACCCTAAGTCTAACCCTAAGTCCTACCCTAACCCTAACCCTTAGTCTAACCCTAACCCTAACCCTAACCCTAACCCTAAGTCTAACCCTAAGTCTTACGCTAACCCTAACGCTAACCCTAAGTCTAACCCTAACCCTAACCCTGACCCTAACCCTAATTCTAACCCTAACCCTAACCCTAACCGTAACCGTAACCGTAACCCTAACCCTAACCCTAACCCTAACCCTAACCCTAACCCTAACCCTAACCCTTAGTCTAACCCTAACCCTAATGCTAACCCTAACCCTAACCCTAACCATAACCCTTAGTCTAACCCTAACCCTAACCATAACCATAAATCTAACCCTAACCCTAACCCTAAGTCTAACCCTAACCCTAACCCTAAGTCTAACCCTAACCCTAAGTCTAACCCGAACCCTAAGTCTAACCCTAACCCTAACCCTTAGTCTAACCCTAACCCTAACCCTAACCCTAAGTCTAACCCTAACCCTAACCCTGACCCTAACCCTAAACCTAAGTCTAACCCTAACCCTAACCCTAAATCTAACCCTCACCCTCACCCTAACACAAACCCTAACCCTAACCCTAAATCTAACCCTAATCCTAACCCTAACGCTAACCCTAAACCTAAATCGAACCCTAACCCAAACCCTAACCCTAACCCTAATTCTAACCCTAACACTAACCCTAACCCAAACCCTAACCAACCCTAACCCTAAGTATAACACTAACCCTAACCCTAACCCTAATCCTAAATCTAACCCTAACCCTAACCCTGAACCTAACCCTAACCCTAAATCTAACCCTAACCCTATGTTTAACACTAACCCTAACCCTAACCCTTACCCTAACCCTAACCCAAATCCTAACCCTAACCCTAACCCTAACCCTAACCCTTACCCTAACCCTAAATCTAACCCTAACACTAACCCTAACCCTAACCCTATGTTTAACTCTAACCCTAACCCTAACCCTAAGTCTAAACCTAACCCTAACCCTAACCCTAACCCTAATCCTAACCCTAACCCTAATTCTAACCTTCACCGTAATTCTAAATCTAACCCTAACCCTAACCCTAAGTCTAACCCTAACCCTAACCCTAAATGTAACACTAACCCTAACCCTAACACTAACCCTAACCCTAACCCTTACCCTAACCCTAACCCTAAATCTAACCCTAACACTAACCCTAACCCTGACCCTATGTTTAACACTAACCCTAACCCTAACACTAAGTCTAACCCTAACCCTAACCCTAACCCTAACCCTAATCCTAACCCTAACCCTAATTCTAACCTTCACCGTAACCCTAAATCTAACCCTAACCCTAACCCTAACCCTAAGTATAACCCTAACCCTAACCCTAACCCTAAGTATAACCCTAACCCTATCCCTAACCCTAAGTATAACCCTAACCCTAACCCTAAACCTAACCCTAAGTATAACCCTAACCCTAACCCTAAACCTAACCCTAACCCTAACCCTAACCCTAAGTATAACCCTAACCCTAACCCTAAGTCTAACCCTAACCCTAACCCTAACCCTAACCCTAAGTATAACCCTAACCCTAACCCTAACCCTAAGTATAACCCTAACCCTAAGTCTAACCCTAACCCTAACGCTAAGTATAACCCTAACCCTAAGTCTAACCCTAACCCTAACCCTAAGTATAACCCTAACCCTAACCCTAAATGTAACCCCAACCCTAAATGTAACCCTAACCCTAACCTTAACCCTAACACTAACCCTAAGTACAAACCTAACCCTAAGTCTAATCCTAACCCTAACCCTAACCCTAACCCTAACCCTAAGTCTAACCATAACCCTAACCCTAAGTATAACCCTAACCCTAACCCTAAGTATAACCCTAAGTATAACTCTAACCCTAACCCTAACCCTAACCCTAAGTATAACCCTAACCCTAACCCTAAGTATAACCCTAACCCTAACCCTAACCCTAACCCTAAGTATAACCCTAAACCTAACCCTAACCCTAACCCTAACCCTAACCCTAACCCTAAGTATAACCCTAACCCTAACCCTAACCCTAACCCTAAGTATAACCCTAACCCTAACCCTAACCCTAAGTATAACCCTAACCCTAAGTATAACCCTAACCCTAACACTAAGTATAACCCTAACCCTAAGTATAACCCTAACCCTAACCCTAACCCTAAGTATAACCCTAACCCTAACCCTAACCCTAAGTATAAACCTAACCCTAACCCTAACCCTAACCCTAACCCTAACCCTAACAGTAAACCTAACCCTAACCCTAACCCTAACCCTAACCCTAACGCTAACCCTAACCCTAACCCTAACCCTAACCCTAAATCTAACCCTAACCCTAACCCTAACCCTAAATCTAACCCTAACCCTAACCCTAACCCAAACCCTAAGTCTAACCCTAACCCTAACCCTAACCCTTAGCCTAACCATAACCCTTAGTATAACCCTAACCCTAACCCTAACCCTACCCTAACCCTGACTGTAACCCTAACCCTAAGTATAACCCTAACCCTAACCCTGACCCTGACCCTGACACTAAAACTAACCCTAACCCTAACCCTAACCCTTAGTCTAACCCTAACCCTAACCCTAACCCTAACCCTAAGTCTAACCCTAAGTCCTACCCTAACCCTAACCCTTAGTCTAACCCTAACCCTAACCCTAACCCTAACCCTAAGTCTAACCCTAAGTCTTACGCTAACCCTAACGCTAACCCTAAGTCTAACCCTAACCCTAACCCTGACCCTAACCCTAATTCTAACCCTAACCCTAACCCTAACCGTAACCGTAACCGTAACCCTAACCCTAACCCTAACCCTAACCCTAACCCTAACCCTAACCCTAACCCTTAGTCTAACCCTAACCCTAATGCTAACCCTAACCCTAACCCTAACCATAACCCTTAGTCTAACCCTAACCCTAACCATAACCATAAATCTAACCCTAACCCTAACCCTAAGTCTAACCCTAACCCTAACCCTAAGTCTAACCCTAACCCTAAGTCTAACCCGAACCCTAAGTCTAACCCTAACCCTAACCCTTAGTCTAACCCTAACCCTAACCCTAACCCTAAGTCTAACCCTAACCCTAACCCTGACCCTAACCCTAAACCTAAGTCTAACCCTAACCCTAACCCTAAATCTAACCCTCACCCTCACCCTAACACAAACCCTAACCCTAACCCTAAATCTAACCCTAATCCTAACCCTAACGCTAACCCTAAACCTAAATCGAACCCTAACCCAAACCCTAACCCTAACCCTAATTCTAACCCTAACACTAACCCTAACCCAAACCCTAACCAACCCTAACCCTAAGTATAACACTAACCCTAACCCTAACCCTAATCCTAAATCTAACCCTAACCCTAACCCTGAACCTAACCCTAACCCTAAATCTAACCCTAACCCTATGTTTAACACTAACCCTAACCCTAACCCTTACCCTAACCCTAACCCAAATCCTAACCCTAACCCTAACCCTAACCCTAACCCTTACCCTAACCCTAAATCTAACCCTAACACTAACCCTAACCCTAACCCTATGTTTAACTCTAACCCTAACCCTAACCCTAAGTCTAAACCTAACCCTAACCCTAACCCTAACCCTAATCCTAACCCTAACCCTAATTCTAACCTTCACCGTAATTCTAAATCTAACCCTAACCCTAACCCTAAGTCTAACCCTAACCCTAACCCTAAATGTAACACTAACCCTAACCCTAACACTAACCCTAACCCTAACCCTTACCCTAACCCTAACCCTAAATCTAACCCTAACACTAACCCTAACCCTGACCCTATGTTTAACACTAACCCTAACCCTAACACTAAGTCTAACCCTAACCCTAACCCTAACCCTAACCCTAATCCTAACCCTAACCCTAATTCTAACCTTCACCGTAACCCTAAATCTAACCCTAACCCTAACCCTAACCCTAAGTATAACCCTAACCCTAACCCTAACCCTAAGTATAACCCTAACCCTATCCCTAACCCTAAGTATAACCCTAACCCTAACCCTAAACCTAACCCTAAGTATAACCCTAACCCTAACCCTAAACCTAACCCTAACCCTAACCCTAACCCTAAGTATAACCCTAACCCTAACCCTAAGTCTAACCCTAACCCTAACCCTAACCCTAACCCTAAGTATAACCCTAACCCTAACCCTAACCCTAAGTATAACCCTAACCCTAAGTCTAACCCTAACCCTAACGCTAAGTATAACCCTAACCCTAAGTCTAACCCTAACCCTAACCCTAAGTATAACCCTAACCCTAACCCTAAATGTAACCCCAACCCTAAATGTAACCCTAACCCTAACCCTAACCCTACCCCTACCCCTAATTCTAACCCTAACCCTAACAGTAAACCTAACCCTAACCCTAACCCTAACCCTAACGCTAACCCTAAACCTAACCCTAACCCTAACCCTAAATCTAACCCTAACCCTAACCCTAAGTCTAACCCTAACCCTAACCCTAACCCTAAGTCTAACCCTAACCCTAACCCTAACCCTTAGTCTAACCGTAACCCTAACCCTAACCATACCCTAACCCTGACCCTAACCCTAACCCTAAGTATAACCCTAACCCTAACCCTGACCCTGACCCTGAGCCTGATCCTGACCCTGACCCTGACCCTAAAACTAACCCTAACCCTAACCCTAACCTTAACCCTTAGTCTAACCCTAACCCTAACCCTAACCCTAACCCTAAGTCTAACCCTAAGTCTTACCCTAACCCTAACCCTAACCCTAAGTCTAACCCTAACCCTAACCCTGACCCTAACCCTAATTCTAACCCTAACCCTAACCGTAACCGTAACCCTAACCCTAACCCTAACCCTAACCCTTAGTCTAACCCTAACCCTAATGCTAACCCTAACCCTATCCCTAACCCTAACCCTTAGTCTAACCCTAACCCTAACCATAACCATAAATCTAACCCTAAACCTAAGACTAACCCTAACCCTAACCCTAAGTCTAACCCTAACCCTAAGTCTAACCCTAACCCTAACCCTAACCCTAACCCTAACCCTAATGCTAACCCTAACCCTAACCCTAACCATAACCCTTAGTCTAACCCTAACCCTAACCATAACCATAAATCTAACCCTAACCCTAACCCTAAGTCTAACCCTAACCCTAAGTCTAACCCGAACCCTAAGTCTAACCCTAACCCTAACCCTTAGTCTAACCCTAACCCTAACCCTAACCCTAACCCTAAGTCTAACCCTAACCCTAACCCTGACCCTAACCCTAAACCTAAGTCTAACCCTAACCCTAACCCTAAATCTAACCCTCACCCTCACCCTAACACAAACCCTAACCCTAACCCTAAATCTAACCCTAATCCTAACCCTAACGCTAACCCTAAACCTAAATCGAACCCTAACCCAAACCCTAACCCTAACCCTAATTCTAACCCTAACACTAACCCTAACCCAAAACCTAACCAACCCTAACCCTAAGTATAACACTAACCCTAACCCTAACCCTAATCCTAAATCTAACCCTAACCCTAACCCTGAACCTAACCCTAACCCTAAATCTAACCCTAACCCTATGTTTAACACTAACCCTAACCCTAACCCTTACCCTAACCCTAACCCAAATCCTAACCCTAACCCTAACCCTAACCCTAACCCTTACCCTAACCCTAAATCTAACCCTAACACTAACCCTAACCCTAACCCTATGTTTAACTCTAACCCTAACCCTAACACTAAGTCTAAACCTAACCCTAACCCTAACCCTAACCCTAATCCTAACCCTAACCCTAATTCTAACCTTCACCGTAACCCTAAATCTAACCCTAACCCTAACCCTAAGTCTAACCCTAACCCTAACCCTAAATGTAACACTAACCCTAACCCTAACCCTAACCCTAACCCTAACCCTTACCCTTACCCTAACCCTAAATCTAACCCTAACACTAACCCTAACCCTGACCCTATGTTTAACACTAACCCTAACCCTAACACTAAGTCTAACCCTAACCCTAACCCTAACCCTAACCCTAATCCTAACCCTAACCCTAATTCTAACCTTCACCGTAACCCTAAATCTAACCCTAACCCTAACCCTAACCCTAAGTATAACCCTAACCCTAACCCTAACCCTAAGTATAACCCTAACCCTATCCCTAACCCTAAGTATAACCCTAACCCTAACCCTAAACCTAACCCTAAGTATAACCCTAACCCTAACCCTAAACCTAACCCTAACCCTAACCCTAAGTATAACCCTAACCCTAACCCTAAGTCTAACCCTAACCCTAACCCTAACCCTAACCCTAAGTATAACCCTAACCCTAACCCTAACCCTAAGTATAACCCTAACCCTAAGTCTAACCCTAACCCTAACGCTAAGTATAACCCTAACCCTAAGTCTAACCCTAACCCTAACCCTAAGTATAACCCTAACCCTAACCCTAAATGTAACCCCAACCCTAAATGTAACCCTAACCCTAACCCTACCCCTACCCCTACCCCTAATTCTAACCCTAACCCTAACAGTAAACCTAACCCTAACCCTAACCCTAACCCTAACGCTAACCCTAAACCTAACCCTAACCCTAACCCTAAATCTAACCCTAACCCTAACCCTAAGTCTAACCCTAACCCTAACCCTAACCCTAACCCTAAGTCTAACCCTAACCCTAACCCTAACCCTTAGTCTAACCGTAACCCTAACCCTAACCATACCCTAACCCTGACCCTAACCCTAACCCTAAGTATAACCCTAACCCTAACCCTGACCCTGACCCTGAGCCTGATCCTGACCCTGACCCTGACCCTAAAACCAACCCTAACCCTAACCCTAACCTTAACCCTTAGTCTAACCCTAACCCTAAC
>JBAIAC010000414.1:125000-132500 GCA_037349315.1 Chelydra serpentina
CTAACCCTAACCTTAACCCTTAGTCTAACCCTAACCCTAACCCTAACCCTAACCCTAAGTCTAACCCTAAGTCTTACCCTAACCCTAACCCTAACCCTAAGTCTAACCCTAACCCTAACCCTGACCCTAACCCTAATTCTAACCCTAACCCTAACCGTAACCGTAACCGTAACCCTAACCCTAACCCTAACCCTAACCCTTAGTCTAACCCTAACCCTAATGCTAACCCTAACCCTAACCCTAACCCTAACCCTTAGTCTAACCCTAACCCTAACCATAACCATAAATCTAACCCTAAACCTAAGACTAACCCTAACCCTAACCCTAAGTCTAACCCTAACCCTAAGTCTAACCCTAACCCTAACCCTGACCCTAACCCTAAACCTAAGTCTAACCCTAACCCTAACCATAAATCTAACCCTAATCCTAACCCTAACGCTAACCCTAAACCTAAGTCGAACCCTAACCCTAACCCTAACCCTAACCCTAACCCAAACCCAAACCCTAACCAACCCTAACCCTAACCCTAAGTATAACACTAACCCTAACCCTAACCCTAATCCTAAATCTAACCCTAACCCTAACCCTGACCCTGACCCTAACCCTAAATCTAACCCTAACCCTAACCCTAACCCTAACCCTAACCCTATGTTTAACACTAACCCTAACCCTAACCCAAATCCTAACCCTAACCCTAACCCTTACCCTAACCGTAAATCTAACCCTAACACTAACCCTAACCCTAACCCTATGTTTAACACTAAACCTAACCATAACACTAAGTCTAAACCTAACCCTAACCCTAACCCTAACCCTAATCCTAACCCTAACCCTAATTCTAACCTTCACCGTAACCCTAAATCTAACCCAACCCTAACCCTAAGTCTAACCCTAACCCTAACCCTAAATGTAACACTAACCCTAACCCTAACCCTAACCCTAATTCTAACCCTAACCCTAACCGTAACCCTAACCCTAACCCTAACCCTAACCCTAACCCTTAGTCTAACCCTAACCCTTAGTCTAACCCTAACCCTAACCCAAACCCTAAGTCTAACCCTAACCCTAACCCTGACCCTAACCCTAAACCTAAGTCTAACCCTAACCCTAACCCTAAATCTAACCCTCACCCTCACCCTAACACAAACCCTAACCCTAACCCTAAATCTAACCCTCATCCTAACCCTAACCCTAACCCTAACCCTATACCTAAATCGAACCCTAACCCTAACCCTAACCCTAACCCTAATTCTAACCCTAACCTTAACCCTAACCCTAACCCTAACCCTAAGTCTAACCCTATCAGTAACAATAATCCTAACCCTAAATCTAACCCTAACACTAACCCTAACCCAAACCCTAACCAACCCTAACCCTAACCCTAATCCTAAATCTAACCCTAACCCTACCCATAACCCTAACCCTAATCCTAAATATAACCCTAACCCTAACCCTAAACCTAACCCTAACCCTAAATCTAACCCTAACCCTAACCCTATGTTTAACACTAACCCTAACCCTAACCCTTACCCTAAATCTAAACCTAACCCTAACCCTAACCCTAACCCTAAGTCTAACCCTAACCCTAAGTCTAACCCTAACCCTCACCCTAACCCTAACCCTTACCCTTAGTCTAACCCTAACCCTAACCCTAACCCTAACCCTAACCCGAACCTAACCCTAACCCTAAATCTAACCCTAACCCTAAACCTAAACCTAACCCTAACCCTAACCCTAACCCTGTGTTTAAAACTAACCCTAACCCTAACCCTAATCCTAACCCTAACCCTAATCCAAAATCTAACCCTAACCCTAACCCTAACCCTAAATCTAACCCTAACCCTAACCCTAACCCTAACCCTAACCCTAACCCTATCCCTAACCCTAACCCTAATTCTAACCTTCACCGTAACCCTAAATCTAACCCAACCCTAACCCTAAGTCTAACCCTAACCCTAACCCTAAATGTAACACTAAACCTAACCCTAACCCTAACCCTAATTCTAACCCTAACCGTAACCGTAACCCTAACCCTAACCCTAACCCTAACCCTTAGTCTAACCCTAACCCTTAGTCTAACCCTAACCCTAACCCTAACCCTAAGTCTAACCCTAACCCTAACCCTGACCCTAACCCTAAACCTAAGTCTAACCCTAACCCTAACCCTAAATCTAACCCTCACCCTCACCCTAACACAAACCCTAACCCTAAATCTAACCCTCATCCTAACCCTAACCCTAACCCTAACCCTTTACCTAAATCGAACCCTAACCCTAACCCTAACCCTAACCCTAATTCTAACCCTAACCTTAACCCTAACCCTAACCCTAACCTTAACCCTAACCCTAAGTCTAACCCTATCAGTAACAATAATCCTAACCCTAAATCTAACCCTAACACTAACCCTAACCCAAACCCTAACCAACCCTAACCCTAACCCTAATCCTAAATCTAACCCTAACCCTACCCCTAACCCTAACCCTAATCCTAAATATAACCCTAACCCTAACCCTAAACCTAACCCTAACCCTAAATCTAACCCTAACCCTAACCCTAACCCTAACCCTTACCCTTAGTCTAACCCTAACCCTAACCCTAACCCTAAATCTAAACCTAACCCTAACCCTAACCCTAACCCTAAGTCTAACCCTAACCCTAAGTCTAACCCTAACCCTCACCCTAACCCTAACCCTTACCCTTAGTCTAACCCTAACCCTAACCCTAACCCTAACCCTAACCCTAACCCGAACCTAACCCTAACCCTAAATCTAACCCTAACCCTAAACCTAAACCTAACCCTAACCCTAACCCTAACCCTGTGTTTAAAACTAACCCTAACCCTAACCCTAATCCTAACCCTAACCCTAATCCAAAATCTAACCCTAACCCTAACCCTAACCCTAAATCTAACCCTAACCCTAACCCTAACCCTAACCCTATGTTTAACTCTAACCCTAACCGTAACCGTAACACTAAGTCTAACCCTAACCCTAACCCTAACACTAACCCTAACCCTAATTCTAACCTTAACCCTAACCCGAACCCTAACCCTATCCCTAACCCTAACCCTATCCCTAACCCTAACCATAAGTCTAACCCTAATCCTAACCCTAACCCTAACCATAACCCTAACCCTAACCCTAACCCTAAGTCTAACCCTAACCCTAACCCTAACCCTGACCCGAACCCTAAGTCTAAACCTAACCCTAACCCTAACCCTAATCCTAAATCTAACCCTGACCCTAACCCTGACCCTAACCCTAACCCTAAGTCTAACACTAACCCTAACCCTAACCCTAACCCTAAATCTAAACCTAACCCTAACCCTAACCCTAACCCTAACCTTAAATCTAACACTAACCCTACCCTAACCCTAAACCTAACCCTAACCCTAAGTCTAACCCTAACCCTAACCCTAAGTCTAGCCCTAACCCTAACCCTAAGTCTAACCCTAACCCTAACCCTAAGTCTAACCCTAGCCCTAACCCTAACCCTAAATCTAACACTCACCCTCACCCTAACACAAACCATTACCCTAACCCTAAATCTAACCCTAATCCTAACCCTAACGCTAACCCTAAACCTAAGTCGAACCCTAACCCTAACCCTAACCCTAACCCTAATTCTAACCCTAACACTAACCCTAACCCAAACCCTAACCAACCCTTACCCTAACCCTAACCCTAAGTATAACACTAACCCTAACCCTAACCCTAAATCTAACCCTAACCCTAACCCTGACCCTAACCCTAACCCTAAATCTAACCCTAACCCTAACCCTAACCCTAACCCTATGTTTAAAACTAACCCTAACCCTAACCCTTACCCTAACCCTAACCCTAACCCAAATCCTAACCCTAACCCTAACCCTAACCCTTACCCTAACCGTAAATCTAACCCTAACACTAATCCTAACCCTAACCCTATGTTTAACACTAAACCTAACCCTAACACAAAGTCTAAACCTAACCCTAACCCTAACCCTAACCCTAATCCTAACCCTAACCCTATTTCTAACCTTCACCGTAACCCTAAATCTAACCCAACCCTAACCCTAAGTCTAACCCTAACCCTAACCCTAAATGTAACACTAACCCTAACCCTAACCCTAACCCTAATTCTAACCCTAACCCTAACCGTAACCCTAACCCTAACCCTAACCCTAACCCTTAGTCTAACCCTAACCCTTAGTCTAACCCTAACCCTAACCCTAACCCTAAGTCTAACCCTAACCCTAACCCTGACCCTAACCCTAAACCTAAGTCTAACCCTAACCCTAACCCTAAATCTAACCCTCACCCTCACCCTAACACAAACCCTAACCCTAACCCTAAATCTAACCCTCATCCTAACCCTAACCCTAACCCTAACCCTATACCTAAATCGAACCCTAACCCTAACCCTAACCCTAACCCTAATTCTAACCCTAACCTTAACCCTAACCCTAACCCTAACCTTAACCCTAACCCTAAGTCTAACCCTATCAGTAACAATAATTCTAACCCTAAATCTAACCCTAACACTAACCCTAACCCAAACCCTAACCAACCCTAACCCTAACCCTAATCCTAAATCTAACCCTAACCCTACCCCTAACCCTAACCCTAATCCTAAATATAACCCTAACCCTAACCCTAAACCTAACACTAACCCTAAATCTAACCCTAACCCTAACCCTAACCCTATGTTTAACACTAACCCTAACCCTAACCCTAACCCTAAATCTAAACCTAACCCTAACCCTAACCCTAACCCTAAGTCTAACCCTAACCCTAAGTCTAACCCTAACCCTCACCCTAACCCTAACCCTTACCCTTAGTCTAACCCTAACCCTAACCCTAACCCTAACCCTAACCCTAACCCGAACCTAACCCTAACCCTAAATCTAACCCTAACCCTAAACCTAAACCTAACCCTAACCCTAACCCTAACCCTGTGTTTAAAACTAACCCTAACCCTAACCCTAATCCTAACCCTAACCCTAATCCAAAATCTAACCCTAACCCTAACCCTAACCCTAAATCTAACCCTAACCCTAACCCTAACCCTAACCCTATGTTTAACTCTAACCCTAACCCTAACCGTAACACTAAGTCTAACCCTAACCCTAACACTAACACTAACCCTAACCCTAATTCTAACCTTAACCCTAACCCTAACCCTAACCCTAACCCTAACCCTAACCCTAACCCTAAGTATAAACCTAACCCTAAATATAACCCTAACCCTAACCCTAACCTTAACCCTAACACTAACCCTAAGTATAACCCTAACCCTAACCCTAACCCTAACCCTAAGTATAACTTTAACCCTAACCCTAACCCTAACCCTAACCCTAACCCTAAGTATAACCCTAACCCTAACCCTAACCCTAACCCTAAGTATAACCCTAACCCTAACCCTAACCCTAACCCTAAGTATAACCCTAACCCTAACCCTAACCCTAACCCTAACCCTAAGTATAACCCTAACCCTAACCCTAACCCTAACCCTAATTCTAACCCTAACACTAACCCTAACCCAAACCCTAACCAACCCTTACCCTAACCCTAACCCTAAGTATACCACTAACCCTAACCCTAACCCTAAATCTAACCCTAACCCTAACCCTGACCCTAACCCTAACCCTAAATCTAACCCTAACCCTAACCCTAACCCTAACCCTATGTTTAAAACTAACCCTAAACCTAACCCTTACCCTAACCCTAACCCTAACCCAAATCCTAACCCTAACCCTAACCCTAACCCTTACCCTAACCGTAAATCTAACCCTAACACTAATCCTAACCCTAACCCTATGTTTAACACTAAACCTAACCCTAACACTAAGTCTAAACCTAACCCTAACCCTAACCCTAACCCTAATCCTAACCCTAACCCTAATTCTAACCTTCACCGTAACCCTAAATCTAACCCAACCCTAACCCTAAGTCTAACCCTAACCCTAACCCTAAATGTAACACTAACCCTAACCCTAACCCTAACCCTAATTCTAACCCTAACCCTAACCGTAACCCTAACCCTAACACTAACCCTAACCCTTAGTCTAACCCTAACCCTTAGTCTAACCCTAACCCTAACCCTAACCCTAAGTCTAACCCTAACCCTAACCCTGACCCTAACCCTAAACCTAAGTCTAACCCTAACCCTAACCCTAAATCTAACCCTCACCCTCACCCTAACACAAACCCTAACCCTAACCCTAAATCTAACCCTCATCCTAACCCTAACCCTAACCCTAACGCTATACCTAAATCGAACCCTAACCCTAACCCTAACCCTAACCCTAATTCTAACCCTAACCTTAACCCTAACCCTAACCTTAACCCTAACCCTAAGTCTAACCCTATCAGTAACAATAATCCTAACCCTAAATCTAACCCTAACACTAACCCTAACCCAAACCCTAACCAACCCTAACCCTAACCCTAATCCTAAATCTAACCCTAACCCTACCCCTAACCCTAACCCTAATCCTAAATATAACCCTAACCCTAACCCTAAACCTAACCCTAACCCTAAATCTAACCCTAACCCTAACCCTAACCCTAACCCTTACCCTTAGTCTAACCCTAACCCTAACCCTAACCCTAAATCTAAACCTAACCCTAACCCTAACCCTAAGTCTAACCCTAACCCTAAGTCTAACCCTAACCCTCACCCTAACCCTAACCCTTACCCTTAGTCTAACCCTAACCCTAACCCTAACCCTAACCCTAACCCTAACCCAAACCTAACCCTAACCCTAAATCTAACCCTAACCCTAAACCTAAACCTAACCCTAACCCTAACCCTAACCCTGTGTTTAAAACTAACCCTAACCCTAACCCTAATCCTAACCCTAACCCTAATCCAAAATCTAACCCTAACCCTAACCCTAACCCTAAATCTAACCCTAACCCTAACCCTAACCCTAACCCTATGTTTAACTCTAACCCTAACCCTAACCGTAACACTAAGTCTAACCCTAACCCTAACACTAACCCTAACCCTAATTCTAACCTTAACCCTAACCCGAACCCTAACCCTATCCCTAACCCTAACCCTATCCCTAACCCTAACCATAAGTCTAACCCTAATCCTAACCCTAACCCTAACCATAACCCTAACCCTAACCCTAACCCTAAGTCTAACCCTAACCCTAACCCTAACCCTGACCCGAACCCTAAGTCTAAACCTAACCCTAACCCTAACCCTAATCCTAAATCTAACCCTGACCCTAACCCTGACCCTAACCCTAACCCTAAGTCTAACACTAACCCTAACCCTAACCCTAACCCTAAATCTAAACCTAACCCTAACCCTAAGTCTAACCCTAACCCTAACCCTAACCCTAACCTTAAATCTAACACTAACCCTAACCCTAACCCTAAACCTAACCCTAACCCTAAGTCTAACCCTAACCCTAACCCTAAGTCTAGCCCTAACCCTAACCCTAAGTCTAACCCTAACCCTAACCCTAAGTCTAACCCTAGCCCTAACCCTAACCCTAAATCTAAC
>JBAIAC010000414.1:137500-140000 GCA_037349315.1 Chelydra serpentina
AACCCTAAATCTAACCCTAACCCTAAGTCTAACCCTAACCCTAACCCTAACCCAAACCCTAAGTCTAACCCTAACCCTAACCCTAACCCTTAGCCTAACCCTAACCCTTAGTCTAACCCTAACCCTAACCCTAACCCTAACCCTAAGTCTAACCCTAAGTCCTACCCTAACCCTAACCCTTAGTCTAACCCTAACCCTAACCCTAACCCTAACCCTAAGTCTAACCCTAAGTCTTACGCTAACCCTAACGCTAACCCTAAGTCTAACCCTAACCCTAACCCTGACCCTAACCCTAATTCTAACCCTAACCCTAACCCTAACCGTAACCGTAACCGTAACCCTAACCCTAACCCTAACCCTAACCCTAACCCTTAGTCTAACCCTAACCCTAATGCTAACCCTAACCCTAACCCTAACCATAACCCTTAGTCTAACCCTAACCCTAACCATAACCATAAACCTAACCCTAACCCTAACCCTAAGTCTAACCCTAACCCTAACCCTAAGTCTAACCCTAACCCTAAGTCTAACCCGAACCCTAAGTCTAACCCTAACCCTAACCCTTAGTCTAACCCTAACCCTAACCCTAACCCTAACCCTAAGTCTAACCCTAACCCTAACCCTGACCCTAACTCTAAACCTAAGTCTAACCTTAACCCTAACCCTAAATCTAACCCTCACCCTCACCCTAACACAAACCCTAACCCTAACCCTAAATCTAACCCTAATCCTAACCCTTCGCTAACCCTAAACCTAAATCGAACCCTAACCCAAACCCTAACCCTAACCCTAACCCTAATTCTAACCCTAACACTAACCCTAACCCAAACCCTAACCAACCCTAACCCTAAGTATAACACTAACCCTAACCCTAACCCTAATCCTAAATCTAACCCTAACCCTAACCCTGAACCTAACCCTAACCCTAAATCTAACCCTAACCCTAACCCTAACCCTAACCCTATGTTTAACACTAACCCTAACCCTAACCCTTACCCTAACCCTAACCCAAATCCTAACCCTAACCCTAACCCTAACCCTAACCCTTACCCTAACCCTAAATCTAACCCTAACACTAACCCTAACCCTAACCCTATGTTTAACACTAACCCTAACCCTAACACTAAGTCTAAACCTAACCCTAACCCTAACCCTAACCCTAATCCTAACCCTAACCCTAATTCTAACCTTCACCGTAACCCTAAATCTAACCCTAACCCTAACCCTAAGTCTAACCCTAACCCTAACCCTAAATGTAACACTAACCCTAACCCTAACCCTAACCCTAACCCTAACCCTTACCCTAACCCTAAATCTAACCCTAACACTAACCCTAACCCTGACCCTATGTTTAACACTAACCCTAACCCTAACACTAAGTCTAAACCTAACCCTAACCCTAACCCTAACCCTAATCCTAACCCTAACCCTAATTCTAACCTTCACCGTAACCCTAAATCTAACCCTAACCCTAACCCTAACCCTAAGTATAACCCTAACCCTAACCCTAACCCTAAGTATAACCCTAACCCTATCCCTAACCCTAAGTATAACCCTAACCCTAACCCTAAACCTAACCCTAAGTATAACCCTAACCCTAACCCTAAACCTAACCCTAACCCTAACCCTAAGTATAACCCGAACCCTAACCCTAAGTCTAACCCTAACCCTCACCCTAACCCTAACCCTAAGTATAACCCTAACCCTAACCCTAACCCTAACCCTAAGTATAACCCTAACCCTAAGTCTAACCCTAACCCTAACGCTAAGTATAACCCTAACCCTAAGTCTAACCCTAACCCTAACCCTAAGTATAACCCTAACCCTAACCCTAAATGTAACCCCAACCCTAAATGTAACCCTAACCCTAACCCTAACCCTACCCCTAACCCTAATTCTAACCCTAACCCTAACAGTAAACCTAACCCTAACCCTAACCCTAACCCTAACGCTAACCCTAAACCTAACCCTAACCCTAACCCTAAATCTAACCCTAACCGTAACCCTAAGTCTAACCCTAACCCTAACCCTAACCCTAACCCTAAGTCTAACCCTAACCCTAACCCTAACCCTTAGTCTAACCGTAACCCTAACCCTAACCATACCCTAACCCTGACCCTAACCCTAACCCTAAGTATAACCCTAACCCTAACCCTGACCCTGACCCTGAGCCTGATCCTGACCCTGACCCTGACCCTAAAACTAACCCTAACCCTAACCTTAACCCTTAGTCTAACCCTAACCCTAACCCTAACCCTAAGTCTAACCCTAAGTCTTACCCTAACCCTAACCCTAACCCTAAGTCTAACCCTAACCCTGACCCTAACCCTAATTCTAACCCTAACCCTAACCGTAACCATAACCGTAACCCTAACCCTAACCCTAACCCTAACCCTTAGTCTAACCCTAACCCTAATGCTAACCCTAACCAACCCTAACCCTAACCCTAAGTATAACACTAACCCTAACCCTAACCCTAATCCTAAATCTAACCCTAACC
>JBAIAC010000414.1:147500-150118 GCA_037349315.1 Chelydra serpentina
CCACCCCCCAAGGAGACCTGAAAGAGACTGAACAAAGGACAGAGACATTAGGGGGGTGAGTGATTGCTGGACCCAGGCAAGAAGGAAGATAGCCTGCTTACTGGACCTAGTGGCATTTTTATCTGTACACAGGGTGATTAGACATAGAACTGCATGTTCTATTTTATTTTATTTAGTAATTCACTTTGTTCTCTCTGTCATTACTTGACATCACTTAAATCCTATTTTCTGTACTTATTAAAATCACTTTTTACTTATTAAGTTTCCTTGAGTACGAGTTGGTACCTGGGGAAAGCGAACAGTTGTGCATATCTTTCTATCTTTGAAATAGAAGGTGAACTATTTATGAGTTTACCCTGTATAAGCCTTATGCAGGGTAAAACGGATGTATTAAGGGTTTGAACCTCCTTGGAGTTTGAGCAGCTGGGTGTCAAAGGCAAGAGCGCTTCCAGGAGCCTTACAGTGGTGAAATGAAAATAAGAAAGAAAAACTTGTAGCACCTTAGAGACTAACAAATTTATTTCAGCATAAGCTTTCGTGGGTTAGTACCCACTTCATCGGATGCATGGAATGAAATTATATTTCAGATATATTTATACAGTCAGAGAAACATGATGGTCCAGGTGTATAGACCAATCTTAAGAGGCTACTTAGTTGAGAGGAAACATGACAGCAGGGGAAGAAAAAGCTTTTGAAGTGATAAACAAGATGGTCACACAGGTGTGAATGAGGATCGTTAACTTAAGGGAAATAGATTCAATTAACATAATGGCCGAGCCATTCCAAATCACGATTTAATCCGGAGGCAACGCAATCTAGTTTGCATATCAATTCGAGTTCAATAGTTTCTCTTTGAAGTCTGCTTTTGGAGTTAATCTGTCGCAACACTGCTATCCCTCAAATCTGTCATTGAGTGATCAGGGAGGTTGAAGTGTTCACCTACTGGTTTTTGAATGTTATGATTCCTGATGTCAGATTTATGTCCATTTATTCTTTTGCGTAGAGACTGTCCGGTTTGGCCAATGTACATGGCAGAGGGGCATTGCTGGCACATGATGGCATATATCACATTGGTAGATGTGCAGGTGAATGAGCCCCTGATGGCGTGGCGGATGTGATTAGGCCCTGTGATGGTATCACTTGAATCGATATGTTGACAGAGTTGGCATCGGGCTTTGTTGCAAGGATAGGTTCCTGGGTTGGTGTTTTTGTTGTATGGTGTGTGGTTGCTGGTGAGTAATTGCTTCAGGTTGGGGGGCTGTCTGTAAGCAAGGATTGGTCTGTCGCCCAAGATCTGTGAGAGTGAGGGATCATCTTTTAGGATAGGTTGTAGATCTTTGATGATGCGCTGGAGAGGTTTTAGTTGGGGGCTAAAGGTGACGGCTAGTGGTGTTCTGTTATTTTCTTTTTTGGGCCTGTCTTGTAGAAGGTGACTCCTGGGTACTCTTTTGGCCCTGTCGATCTGTTTTTTCACTTCCAGCAGGTGGATATTGTAGTTGTAAGAATGCTTGATGGAGATCTTGTAGGTGTTTGTCTCTGTCTGAGGGATTGGAGCAAATGCGGTTGTATCTTAGAGCTTGGCTGTAAACAATCCCTCAGACAGAGACAAACACCTACAAGATCTCCATCAAGCATTCTTACAACTACAATACCCACCTGCTGAAGTGAAAAAACAGATCGACAGGGCCAAAAGAGTACCCAGGAGTCACCTTCTACAAGACAGGCCCAAAAAAGAAAATAACAGAACACCACTAGCCGTCACCTTTAGCCCCCAACTAAAACCTCTCCAGCGCATCATCAAAGATCTACAACCTATCCTATAAGATGATCCCTCACTCTCACAGATCTTGGGCGACAGACCAATCCTTGCTTACAGACAGCCCCCCAACCTGAAGCAATTACTCACCAGCAACCACACACCATACAACAAAAACACCAACCCAGGAACCTATCCTTGCAACAAAGCCCGATGCCAACTCTGTCAACATATCGATTCAAGTGATACCATCACAGGGCCTAATCACATCCGCCACGCCATCAGGGGCTCATTCACCTGCACATCTACCAATGTGATATATGCCATCATGTGCCAGCAATGCCCCTCTGCATGTACATTGGCCAAACCGGACAGTCTCTACGCAAAAGAATAAATGGACATAAATCTGACATCAGGAATCATAACATTCAAAAACCCAGTAGGTGAACACTTCAACCTCCCTGATCACTCAATGACAGATTTGAGGATAGCAGTGTTGCGACAGATTAACTCCAAAAGCAGACTTCAAAGAGAAACTATTGAACTCGAATTGATATGCAAACTAGATTGCGTTGCCTCCGGATTAAATCGTGATTTGGAATGGCTCGGCCATTATGTTAATTGAATCTATTTCCCTTAAGTTAACGATCCTCATTCACACCTGTGTGACCATCTTGTTTATCACTTCAAAAGCTTTTTTCTTCCCCTGCTGTCATGTTTCCTCTCAACTAAGTAGCCTCTTAAGATTGGTCTATACACTGGACCATCATGTTTCTCTGACTGTATAAATATATCTGAAATATAATTTCATTCCATGCATCCGATGAAGTGGGTACTAACCCACGAAAGCTTATGCTGAAAT